>OX387381.1:43376513-43396513 GCA_947563715.1 Lycia hirtaria
CACAGCAGCAGTATCTCCATTGGCGTATCTTTGGTTCCATTTGTCAAGAGTGTCCATCCGGATCCGCCTCTTGACAAATGAGACCGGACACTTATCATAATGAGGTCGGGTTTTTAGTGTTTGTGCTGCGTCTTTTGCCAGTTGGTCCGCTCTCTCATTCCCCTCCAGTCCCGCGTGTGCCTTAATCCAGTAAAGATTAATCTGTTTATTGAGTTTTTGGCTATCATTTATGTTTTTTCTGGTTAGGACTGCGAGGGGATGGAGACAGCGGACGTTGACAATGGCATCTAGTGAGGATCTAGAGTCAGTAAAGATTCCTATTGTATCCGCTTTATTTTTGAGAACTTCCTTCGTTGCTTCGCATATCGCTAACAATTCTGCCTGGAAAACCGTGCAGTAAGACGGCAGCTTCAACTTTCGGGTTTTAGTTTCGGCGGCATTGCTCCATAGAGACAATGCCGCACCCACATTTCCGTCAATCTTACTGCCGTCTGTGTATATTTTAACTGCTTCCGTTGCTTGTGTGTCCACTTGTTGTTGGTTTTCCAGACATTTGTATTGCTGCTCTATATGTTCGGCTGGGTGGGGAGTTTCTTCAAACGGCGTTCTCCGCTCTATCTCCCTGTCTCCTAGCCCTGGCTGTGACACGCCCTTCTTGGCCTCGTACAGCGCTGCTGTTTCCTGAATTCTCAGGTCAAGAGGTAGTATCCCAGCCAGCACTAGTCCCGAGTTTAGGGAGACAGTACGGTACGCTTTACTCATCTTTTGTGCGAATCCTCGTTGGACGGAGTTTAACTGCTTGCGTATTCCCAGCTTCTCCGTTGCTGGTGCCCAAACGCTGGCCGCGTATGTAATTGTGGGCTCCACTACCGCTGTATATATAAGGTGGATCACCTCAGGGTGCAACCCCCAGCTAATCCTGGCTGCTCGAGACAGCTTCTTATATAAGCCCACCGCTTTGGTACATATATAACTGGTGTGCTTCTTAAAGGTGAGCTTGCTGTCGAGCCATACTCCAAGGATTTTGATTTCGTTGGAGATTGCTATGTCGGTCCCGCCCATGCGCAAGAGTGGTGTGTCGTATTTGAGCTTCCGTGTCATGACCATCGCGCTTGTTTTGTGAGGTGCAAATTTAAGCTTGTTACGACTACCCCACTCCTGCACATGAGCGAGAGCGGCATTTGCCTGTCTTTGAACCTCGAGCGCCCCATCACCGTCAAACACTAGGACGACGTCATCTGCAAAGGCCTGGCAATACACACCTTGTTGATGAAGGCTGCGCAGCAGAGGGTCGAGAAGGAGATTCCACAGAATCGGTCCTCCTATTGACCCCTGTACGCAGCCTTTGGTGGTAGCCAGTTCGACCTCTTCTCTCATGTACTTGACGGTTACGCTTCTGCCTTCCAGGTAGCTATCCATCGCTCGCCTGAGATTTATAGGGCATTCCTCTTCTGCCAATCTCACCCGTATGGCCGGCCACCACGCGCTGTCGAAAGCCCCCTCAATGTCCAACGATATTAAGACTACAATTTTCTTTTCTGCAATTTTTCTTTTAATATGGTTCGTTAGGACATAGAGGGAGTCCTCCGTACTTCGCTGCGGCATAAAGCCATATTGCCGGGGACTAAGTCTGGGTACGAGGTGCCATTTCAGGCGTGCGATGAATAACTTCTCCAGAATCTTTCCTAGCACCGGCAGGAGTCCTATTGGTCGGTATGATTTCGGTTCTGTGTAGCTTTCCTTCCCGGGTTTCCGCAATATGACAACTGTTGCCTTCTTCCATGGGGAAGGAAAGTGACCGAGTTCCAGGCACTTATTTGCCAGTGCTAGAAAAGTTTCCGGTACCCGGTATATAGCATTTTTGCATATATCTGCAGTCAAGCCGTCTGATCCTGGGGCCTTTTTTGGGTTGAAGCTGTCCACCACGTGTTTTAGTTCTGCATGTGTAAATGGTGGGTCATGAGTACCAACATGGCTCGCCGTATTTACTGCATCAGCTTCTTCCCTAGTGCGCTCGTGTTCTATCGTGTCCCCAATCCTTATATCCTGTGGATAGAATGTCTCTGCCAAAAGTCTTGCCGATTCCTTGGGGTTCAGCATTTGTCCGTTTTTAATCAGGGGTATATCCTCATTTCGTTTACAGGTTCTCCCTATCACGCGGTATATTCCATCCCAGACGCTTTCCCTCTCTTGTTTTCTGCAAAACTCTTTCCAACTATTTATTTGTGCATTCTTGGCTGCCTTTTCATATTCATCTTTGGACTCAAGGTATTCATCGACAACTTTCTTTCTTCGGTCTGGGGCTGCCCAGCGGATCCTTCTTTTCCTGGTGGCTGTCTGTTTTTTCAGCGCTGCGAGTTCCTCTGACCACCAAGGTATTTTTATTGAATTATTGGGTTTAATTTTTGGTATGTTTCTTTCGCTTGCTAATTTTACTATTTCAATATATCCTAATGTTTTAGTCTCTAGTTCTTTTGTTGTTTTTATTTGGTAAATTTCTTGTGGCATTAATCCATTTTCTATTATCTGATCCTGAATTTCATTTCTGAATTGGGCCCAGTTAGCTTTCTTAGTGTTATATATCCTAGTAGTTCTGTTAATTTTGATACCTTTTACTTTTTCTACTCTAATTTTGAAAATGATAGTATTGTGGTCAGAGCTCGTTACCCCTTCATCTATTTGCCAATCTTCCACCAGGTCCAGAATATCCACAGAGCAAGCCGTGATGTCTACATGACTGCTGTAGATTCTACCTCCTCTTATTGTAAAAAATGTCGGTATTGTGTTGTTATTTAGTACCTGTAGTCCTATTTCATTTAGAGTCCCTGATAGGTCTTCCCCTCTCTGATCGACTTTCGGGCTGCCCCACCACGGACTTTTAGCGTTGGAATCTCCTCCGATGATAAGTCTTTTTCCGAAGCTTTTCCCTATTTTGCTAAGCTGCCCCAGGTATGGCTCTATCGGGTGTGGGTCGGGCTCAAAATACAGGGAGACTACGAGAATCTTCCATTTCGACGTCTTAATCTCCACCGCGGCGATGTTTGAAGTAGTAAGGTCGGACTGAAGGACCACGTCAATGTTGTCATCAAAAACGGCAATGGCTGCCTTGATCGGTCCCTCACCCGGTCTCGTGTTTTGAAAAATTCTCGCGCCCCTATAATCCCTAACCCTTCCCGCCGCGCCGATATATGGCTCCTGGAGCAGTGCTATGGAGACCCCCCTTTTAGCCGATTCAATCATGATCTCATTTGTGGCTAGTTCCATCCTGCGCAGGTTAGCTTGGATGACTCCATACGTTTCCATGGTGGGGGAGCCAGAGTTTGCCCGTACCAGAACATTAGCAATATGCTATAGATGCTCGGGCCAGTGCGTCCCAGCGCCTCCTCACTGGGCATTCCGTGCTAAATGCATTATGCTCCGACCTGTCTTCTTGTGCTTTGTTGCAATTACAGCACGTTGGTGGAGCCCCGGCCAGCCAGTCTGCACATTCAGTCCTCATATGAGGTCCCGCACAGTGGCTACACTTCGGTATCGTCTCCTTGCACAGTCGCTTGCTATGTCCGTAGCCGAGACAGAGTGAGCATTGTACTAAGGGTGACTGATCTGCCACCCTTATGCGTTGCAGGTCTATGTGTACTGCCTCGGCTCGGACTAGACGTTGCCATAGTGTCGGTGACACTCTCACGACTATGCTAGATGTGTGCGGGTTCCTCGCTGGTTTTTGATATGCCACTGTGATTCGGTTTTCGCTGTCCTCTAATCCTTGAAATATTGCCTTGTTCTGGCTTTTGAGGGCTGCTATTACTTCTTCCTCGGTATTATGTTTTAATACGTCTTTCAGTACGATCAGAGGATCTTTGTTTTTTATGTCTTCTATGTTCAGTTCTCCCGCTTCCTTGAGTTTTTCTTTCAGCCTATTTCTTCCTTCTTCGGTTTTGCATCCAATAATTACTTTCCTGTCTTTAGCTTTTCTTACCCTGTCCACTTGCACATCCCCCTCTTTAGCATTAACTACCTTCCGGACTCGGTCTAAGATTTCGTCCCCCGTTTGATTTCCCTCTTTGGTAGTCACTATTATTGAGTGAAGTGCAGTGATTTCAGGTCCTCTTTTAGTGGGTGGTGTAGCTGCGGCGCTGGCATATGTTTTTGTTTCAAACTGGTCTTTGAGGGCAATTATTTCTGTTCTGATATCCTCCGTGTTCTTCTTTGTTTGTGTCACTTTTGTGAGGATATTTTCAATGCCTTTATTTCCTTCTTCAGTAATTTTCAGGTTTTTGTTTATGGCATATACTATTCTTTCCATTTCTTCCCTATTTTGTTCCATACATTCCTTATGCTCTCTTATAATTTCCTCCAGTTGCTGTTTTTCTTTGTTAGATTTTTGTTGTTCTTCTTCTTTGTTTGTTTCTTTCCTTCCTCCTAAGGTGTATGTTTTGTTCAGGTTTGTGCTTGACAAGTCGCATATTATTTGCAGCAGTTCATCTAGACTTTGTTGCGTGTCGTTTTTTATGCCCCTTTTTATATTTCCCGAGTTTGCCAGAGCGCAGCTGCCCTTTTCGTGCCACTCTCTTGCTTTCTGTAGCATCTCTGGCTCATCTATGTTTTTTGGGTTTGTTGGGACTTCCGTTGATTTACGTCTTGTCATAGCAGCCCTTGGTTTTGACAGTGTGGTTACTTTAGTGACCTTTTTAGGAGGAGTTGCATTTCTTGGTGGTTCCGCTCTCTTGGGTTCCAGTTTGTCAATGCTCTTCCTCACGTTTCCTTTAGGTAACTGGTTTCCCGTTTCAATTATTTCTTCCGTTTGTGTCACACCTGTTTCATTTGTTTCTTCCTCTTCTTTCTCTAAGCTCAATTTTGCTACCGGAGTTCTAAATATGCCAGCCATTATGGTAGATCGTCAATGTGATAATAATTAAAATATATTTTTGTAAAAATTGCAAATTGTAAATACTTAAACTAGTACAGGTGTAAAGGCCTGTAGTCAAAGGACTTGGTAGAGACAAGAAGTCAGTAAGGTCAATTTAAAAGAAGAGTAGATTTAAGAATGGTGTCAATAGAACATCCAATATTGTAGATATGTCGATTTACTTGGCTCTATGTGGCTTTACACAAGTGTAAGGCCCGTTTATCAGTAGTCTTAACAATACTAACAATAATATTATAAAATTTTTTGAATTATTACTCTATATAGAGCAGTGTTCTGAATGATACAATTATAAGCTGCTCACCAGGAGCTTGTCTGTTGACTTTGTCAACCAGGTCAAAAGTAGATTTTTTCGCTTTACTAGAAGGCGTGTCTCTATCTGTGCAAAGGTAGAGCTCATATAATTTAAACTTATTTACTATAAAGTCTCTGGCTTACAGCGACTGTTTCTGCCTGTTGCGGTGGCGCAGGTTGCGATGGTCGTGGCGTGTCCGGTTGCGAATGTTGCGGATGCCCAGTCGCGATGGCGCAGGTTGCGCCGGTCACACAGTCCCGGTTTCGCGTGTTGCGGTTCCGCAGTTGCGGTGGCGCAGGTTGCGCTGGTCACGGAGTCCGGTTGCGTTGAGGTCCAGTGCGGCACGGTCACCCAAAGGTTGTATATATGTAAAGGGTCGCTCAGTCCGCGCGCGTTGCGGCTGCACGGCTTCGGTGGCGCTGGTTGCTCTGGTCACGTCGTGTCCGGTTGCGCGTCCGGTTGCGTGGTGGTGGCTCTTCACACCTCCCGCACCCGCCCAGCTCGCCGTCTTCCGTCAGGTGCCGCGGCAAGGAGGCGGTCACGCGGTTGCGACGGCACAGGTCCCGGTCGCGGTGGCGCGGTGGCGTGGGTCGCGGTTGCGCGTGTTGCGGCAGCGCCGGTTGCACCCTTCCTTCGGCTCGCAGTCGTCCGTTGGTCGCTGCGGTCAGCAGGTTCCGGTTGCGATCGCGGTTGCGCGTGTTGCGCAGGTTGCGGAGGCGCGGTCGCGGAGGCGCAGGTCGCGGTGGCGCGGTGGCGCGGGTTGCGGTTGCGCGTGTTGCACCCTTCCTTCGGCTCGCAGTCGTCCGTTGGTCGCTGCGGTCAGCAGGTTCCGGTTGCGGTCGCGGTTGCGCGTGTTGCGAGAGTTGCGGAGGCGCGGTCGCGGAGGCGCAGGTCGCGGTGGCGCGGTGGCGCGGGTTGCGGTTGCGCGTGTTGCGGCAGCGCCGGTTGCACCCTTCCTTCGGCTCGCAGTCGTCCGTTGGTCGCTGCGGCAGCAGGTTTCGGTTGCGGTCGCGGTTGCGCGTGTTGCGCAAGTTGCGGAGGCGCGGTCGCGGAGGCGCAGGTCGCGGTGGCGCGGTGGCGCGGGTTGCGGTTGCGCGTGTTGCGCAAGTTGCGGAGGCGCAGGTTGCGGTAAGTAATGTCTTGGAGCGCTCGACGCGTGCGTTCGCTTCGGCGGTCCAAGGCAGACTGGGTTAGGTTAGGTTAGGTTAGGTTAGGTTAGGTTAGGTTAGGTTAGGTTAGGTTAGGTTAGGTTAGGTTAGGTTAGGTTAGGTTAGGTTAGGTTAGGTTAGGTTAGGTTAGGTTAGGTTAGGTTAGGTTAGGTTAGGTTAGGTTAGGTTAGGTTAGGTTAGGTTAGGTTAGGTTTTTTTTTTTTTTTTTTTTGAGGAGGGGAATAGGAAAACAGAGGGGCTAATGGTATACTCACGCTCTGTTTTCCTGGGATAAGGATGGGATGTTGGGGAGGAAATGAGGGAGTAGGATGAGGGGGGAAGTTTGGGGCGGGGAAGGGTAGGGGTAAAGATGTTGAGGGTGAAGTGGGGTGAGAAATGAGGTAGGGTAGGTGGAAGGAGAGAAGTTTTGGGGTGTTTTTAGAAGAGGGGTGTAAGTCGGTGGTGGTTAGTTGTAGGAGAAGAGTAGAACCTATCATAACCCAATTACCACCGAACGCACCTCCGCTCCGTCCCGACCCATCATACCCGAGTGAGGCTCTTTTCTCTTTGTAAGAGGAAGAGTCCCAGTCATGCATGAAGAGTCGGAGCAGAGTTCGAAGTGCATTCAGTGGTATCAGTCAGTTATAGTCAGTCGTATTCATTAGTGTGTCGAAGTGGGTGAGTTTAGTTTTAGTTGAGTTGGTTTGTTGGGGTTTAGAGTCAGTCAACGTCAGGGTCATAGTAAGTGGTAGTTGGAGTGGGTAAGTCAGTCAGGTGAGTCGGTTTGTTGAGGTTCGAGTCAGTGAATGTCAAGGTCATAGTAAATAGTACGTATTCAAGGTGGAGCGGGTGTTGTGCATATATAGTTGTGTCGATTTGTTAGATAAGTTGATGACAAGGGGGGGGGGGTTGTGATTTTATAGATTATAAGTATGTAGTTTGTTTGTCAAAGTGGGTCAAATAAGGGTGAGTTTGATTAGGGATAGTGTAGAAGTGAAAAGATTGCAGATATGTATGATTGTGTGTTTAAAATGTAGAGAAAATCAAGAGTATGTAAGAAGTAAGTAGGTTGCTTGTCGAGGGTGAAATATTAGGTGGGGTTTTGGCAATTAGTTTAAAGGTGGGGGAGTTTTGTCAGATTAGTAAGTGGAGAGGGATGTGAAATAAGTTTTTCAGTAGGGTGAAATAAGTTTTTCAGGTTCATTGTTTTCGTTTTTAAACTTTGCAAATTTCTTAATAAATAACAGAGCAAATCAGGACTTTCAGCGTGTAGGCAGCGACAGCAACTTTCTTCTTATAGCAGCAGCCAGGTGTCTCCTGAGTGATGGTTCTAATGATGTGGGAAACCTAGAAACAAAAGTTTGCGCCGCAGTTGTGTGTTCCCGTGTCTGCTATCGGGTGAGGCGTCCATTCGCCGGCGTCAGTGCTGTCCTAAGGGAGGAATAATAATGGTGGACTGGACTGGCGAATTCGACCTCAGCAGCGGAGGGGACGGTAGTAGCGGCTGCATATGGTTGCTATAAATGTTTTGATTGAGAATTGGATAAACTTAAGCTAGCACGTGAAATTATACATTGGCATTAATCTTTAAACTAACAATGAGACATACAAAAGAAATAATGTAAAGTATATATGTTTTTTTTTTTTTTTTTTTTTTTTTTTTTTTTTTTTTTTTTTTTTTTTTTTTTTTTTTTTTGTAGACCAGTTATATTTTTTTTTTTTTTTTTTTTTTTTTTTTTTTTTTTTTTTTTTTTTTTTTAGTACAATATAGTTATACAATGTTATAGAGAGCACATATTATATTATGGACACAGCTCTGGCTTAAGCCTAGCGCATTATAATACATGAGATCCTGGAGCAGGGCTGGTGTAAATCGTGCTATATCGACAGTTGTGGCCCCTTATTTCAGTTCAGCCAGGTCGAGTGTTGTGGGAGTCATTTATATGTAATTAAGGTTTGATGAGGTTGTGGTCATGTACAAGGTGTACAAGGTAAGGGTGGGGTTCCAGTGTTTGCTCCTGTGTTGAGTTTCAAGAATAGTTATTGCCTGAACAGATTTGAAATTTTAATAAGAGTTGGTGATGGGGGAGTGTACCTAATTTTGGTTTATAGTAGCGAAGGTTAAGTGCCGTTGAAGTCTTTTAAGGTTTTGACTATGTGCGATATGAAGTTATGGTGTGAGTCAAGTGTTTGCTCGTGAGTGAGAAGTTGAGTGAGAGAAAATGGGTCTACTTTTAAATAGTCACATAGAGTGGTGTGTTGGAAGCGCTCAGTGGCATAGCGCGGGCATTCCTCAAGAAGGTGTGTCCAGCTCTGTGTCTTGTTTTGGTCGCACGGGCACTTGTCTGTGTCCACTATCTTGAAACGGAACAGGTACTCTTTGTGGTACCCGTGATTTGTTAGGTATTGAGTGATTGGGAAATTAGGTTTGGCTGAGTTGAGGTATAGTTTGAGGTCAGTAAAGTTTGTGAGGAGAGTTTTGGTGTATATACATTTGTGATGGTCATCGTACAAGGACTCAGATTCTTTGTAATTATTTATTTTATTTTGGGCTTTCACTAAGGATATTGGGATTTCAAAGAAATCGGGCGTGCGGTGTAGATTGGCGGCGGATTTTGCGGTGATGTCGGCAAATTCATTACCGACAAGGCCTGAATGAGCTTTAATCCATGCGAAATTTATGGTTAGGTTGGTAGTGCGTGCTTGGCGCAGAGTATCGTGTATACGGACAGTGAGTTTGTTTGTGCTAGTGGGATTCTGGAGTTCTTTTAGGCATGATTCTGAATCTGACAGGATTGTTGTCTCTGGTAGTTTGTATTTGACAGCATATTGGGCGGCCTTTTCTAACGCAAGCATTTCTGCCTGGAAAACGGAGCAGCAGTCGTGAAGTTTTAGCTTCACGACCGCACTCCGCTCCCCAGCAGGATTGATTATTATGACCGAAGCACCTACCGTGTCGTCGTGTTTGCTCCCATCCGTATATATTTGCCAGCTGGTGTCGGCAATTAATTGGATGAGGTCTTCTGCAGAGTGTACTTTTTGAAACTCGATGCTTATCCTTTCGGATGGGTGTGGCAATTCGGACGGAGGGCAAGGTGACTCGATCGGGACATCTCCTGGTAAAAACGAGGAGACGCCCAGGAGCTTGGATTTTTCAAGTTCATTTACTGAGGTGATTTTGGCAGTGATAGGGGTGAGTTCAGCTAGAGAGATTGCTGCCACTGTGCTGACCGTTCTGAATCCTTGGATGATCTTTATTCCGAACAGTCTCTGCATGGACAGCAATTTCTTTCTGACACATTGGTATTTGAGCGCAGAGGACCATATGGGAGCACCGTAGGTGACTATGGGCTCTATGACATGTTCGTATATTGTTTTGATGTTCTGAGGGTGGACTCCCCAAGTGGGGCGAATAAATAGGCTAATGCGGTTGTATAGTTTTTTGACTTTGTCAATTATGTATTCTGTGTGTTTGATAAAGCGTAGTTTGTCATCTATGATTATGCCTAGGTATTTAATTTGTTTGGTGAATGTGAGTAGCTGATTGTTGATATACAATTTGGATTTGAGGGCACGAGGGGTAAATGAGATGACTTGGGTTTTTTCTGGGCCGAATTCCAGTTTGACGCCTTTCCCCCAGTTGATAATCTGATCGAGGGCTTGATTTGTGATGCTCTGAATAGTACCTACATCCTTGGCGTGCGCGATTAAAAATACATCATCAGCATATGCCTGTATGTGCACTCCAGGTGGCACAGGCATTACCAGGAGTTGGTCAATGATCAGATTCCATAGTGTTGGTCCTGTGACCGAACCCTGAATGCACCCTCGAGACATTGTTTTGTGAACTTTGACATCCGCGAATTGTATGACCACCTCTCGGTCTTTTATGTAGTTAAGCAGAAGGTCATAGAGGTCCTTTGGGCAGTCGGTGTCTCTTAGCCTCTGGAATATTGCCGGCCACCATGCTCGATCAAATGCGGCTTTTATGTCTAAGGAGACACCGATTACCTGTTCCCCGTTAGATCTGGCTTGTTTAATTATGTTCAGAGCAGTGTTAATTGCTATTATTGTGGATTTTTGACGTTTGAATCCAAACTGGGTGGCAGGGTTGTTGTTAGTTTTGTCAAGATGATGTATGAGTCTGTCGTTGATGAGCCTTTCTAGGGTTTTAGCAAAGACATTGATTAGGCCAATGGGTCTGAAGTTTGTTAAGGAGTCATAGTTGGTTTTACCAGGTTTAGGGATAATTTTGGCCATGGCGGTCTTCCATGCTTTAGGTATTGATTTGAGTCTAAGACATGAGTTCATGATGCCAAGTATTTCATCAGGGAACCATTTGGTTACATTTAAGCAAATATCTGAAGTGAGGTGGTCAAGTCCGGGAGCCCTTTTGTGATTCATGTTTTTAATAGCTTCAATAATTTCCTCTAATTCAAATGGGGGCTCGCGTCGGTTGTTGGGGCAATGTGGCATGTCCAGTCTGTATTTTTGTTGCTCGGTGGTGGAATCAGGGGTGTCATCAGGGTAAAAATTGTTAAGGAGGGCTAAGGCAGTTTCAGTGGGATCACTAGTGTGAGTTCCGTCTGGTAGTTTTAGTGTGGAGGGGGCTTGGGTGATTGGTTGGCTCTTAATGATCCTGTTCGTGACAGACCAGACATCCTCTTTCTTTTGTCGGCCGCAAAATTCACGAAAATGTTCCGTGGATGCCGTGCAAAAGGCATCTGAGTATTGACGTCTGAGTCTGTCACGTTCAATCACGAGTTCATCGAGGGGCTGTCGCCTGCGCGCTGCTCGGCAGAGCATATGATGTTGGTTGATGACTGCGAGTTTTAGAGATTCCAGCTCTTCGCTCCACCATGGAACTCGGTGGGGAAGGCCAGAGGCCCTGGGAAGTAGAGCGTCGCAGGCAGATTGTATAGATTTTGTGAATTTGTCAGTGTATTGTTCGAGGTCGTTGGCGTTGATGTTGACGAAGTCCGGTGTGGTGGGGAGTTCGTTCCTAATGATGTCAGAGAATTGATCGCGGATGTCATCCCATTTTACATGTGTTGTGTTGTATCTGAATGTGGATAGTTTCAGGTTTTTGCACAATTTAGCGTTGCCGAGTTGTATCTGGAAGGTGATTGCATTATGGTCCGACGATGGGCAGATGCTAGTGTCCACCTTCCAGTCACTTACTGTGATGTTGTGGGCAGAGCTATTTAGTGTGAGGTCGACAATCGATGTTCGAGGGACGCCATGGGTGACAGTCTCGAATGTAGGTGATTGTCCGGTATTGCATATAGTTATGTTGTATAGGGTTATGAGGTCAAAGATCTTGTTACCCCGGCGGTTGTTTGACTGCGACCCCCAGGCTGTGTGCCAGCCATTGAAATCACCACAGATAATGTGAGGTGATCCTTTGGTGTGAGTTAGGAATCTTTCTAGCTTGCTGATGGTGTTGTTTTCATCTATTCTGGGTGGGACATAAAGTGATATGAGGAATAGCTTTCGGGCGGATCTATATTTTAGTTGTGTGATAGATATGTAGGGATCTGAGTATTTTAATATGCCGAGTGAGCTGCAGGTGTTGTTTCTTATGAGAATTTCAGCTTTGACAGGAGTATTTTGGTTAGGGAATTGATGGGAGGAATATCCAGAGGCTTTTGTAGTAGATTTATCTTTGTTTCCAGTGTATGGTTCGGTGAGGAAGACAATATCAGGTTGTTCCTGATTTAGATGACGTGAAAGTTCGTGGGTGGCGTTTCTGCTACGCGCCAAGTTAATTTGGGTGCAGGATAGGTGGTGAATACGTGAATGGTTATTATTACTACTGTAAGGACTATTGGCCATATTCGGTACGTTCGATTATTTTTTGAGTCATGGAGGAGACTTTAGGGCATAGGTTGGAAGTTGCACCGTGTTTAACATTAATTTTTGCGTTAGTGTTGCGCGCGTGTGTTACGCAGTTGTGGCAGAGCAGTTTGTCCATATTCTTTTTGTCTGGACAATTTTGGAATGTGTGTCCAGAAGATGCGCAATGGGAGCAGATAGGGGTGTTTTGCTCGCAGCGGGCCTTAGTGTGGCCAAACTGCAGGCAGGTGAAGCATTGCCGTAAGGGCACATAGTTGTCTACATGGACTCGTTGATGGTCTATGTTTATTTTGATGGATTCGGTCATGGCACGCCAGACGTTGGGGGATGTGGTGAAAATGGCATTATAAAGAGATTTGTTCTTGTTAGCTCTCTTAAAACTGAAGACTAAGTCTTCCGATTTAAGTGCCAACTCTTTGATGGTAGTGTTCTGGCCCTTGATTATTTCAACTAGTTGTTCATGTGGTGTGCTTGTGGAGATGCCTTTTAGCACAACCATGGGGGACAAAAGCTTGGAGATTTCCGCTTGTATTGGAGTGGTGGAGTTGATCTTGAGTAGAGTTTGCTCGCGTTGTTCTGCAGAGTCAAACTCCACTCTGATCTTGTTGTTTGATACAAGTTTTACGGAGGAGGGGGCGAAGTCGGTGTCTCTGAAGGAGACGGCCTTCTTCCAAGTTTGGAGTGTTTCGGTAGGGGAGAGGACAGGTTTTTTAGAAGATATTATGAGCGCGGGTTTGGATTTGAGGTGTTTGGGAGAGGGGTTGATTTTATTTTTATTTTGGGATTTGATAATATCTGCGAAGGTTGGTGGTGGTGGTATGGTGTGTACTGATGAGATTTTTGTATTGAGGTTTATCTGATTTAATTGTGTGGAAATGTTTGTGATGTTATTTTTCATGCTGAGGATTTCCTGTTTTAGCGAGGTGATTTCCTCCTGTTGTGTTGCTATAACTTGTAGGAATTCTGTCTGTATCGTTTGTTTAAGTTCACTGATGAGGTTTTGGGAGAGCGCGTCTGAGTATTCCTGTATAAGGTTTTTAATTGCTTCCTTGTTGAGGGCTTCCTGAGCGGGTGCAAGATGTGTGTTTTGTGTGTTTTGTGTGTTTGTTACACTGCTGCCTGTCTCAAGAGTTTCGATAATATTATTGGCAAGGTGGGTGATGATGTCCTTGCTCTCCCTCGTGACACTTCTTCTGACGTTTAATTCTTGAATGATTTGCTTTGCCATGACTTGCATGTGCAAGTTACCCGAGTCCTGAGTGTGTGAGTTGTTAGTGTCGGGTGGGTCTGGTGGTTGTGATGGAGTGGGAATGGGTGTACTAGGCCTAGAAGGCGGAGGAGTCCTTTTAGTCTTAGTCATGATGGTGGTAGTGGGATGGCAGATTTATATGAGAGAGATTGAAAAATAAATGGGGGGGGGGGGGGAAATATGCAATATGTTAGGGGGGGGTAATTATGTTAAGGCCAAAGGTAACACAGGGGCAAGCACACAGAGCACCAATAAGCGATGGCTAGTTAGTGATAGACACACAAGTACCTGAAAATGATGATGATGATGTTGTTATTATGCTCCGGGTTTCACCTAGCTGTGCTGGAATAGGGGGTGGGCATACGGAAATAGTACAGACACTGTAAATTGAAATTCAGTGAAAATAACTAAAATAAAATACTTTTGCATACAGATTTAAAATAAAATAGTAAAACAAGACAGTTAGTAAAATAAAATGGAGTAGCGTCTATAGTAAAGGTGTGCGTATATAGCTTGTTTAGTGAAGTTAATGTGAGGTCCCAGCACAGGTCCCAGCGACTGCCCCAGTGACTGTCCCAGTGTCACAGTGTTACAGCGTCACAGTGTCACAGTGGAGGTTCCAGTGACTGTCCCAGTGACCGTCCCAGTGACTGTCCCAGTGTCACAGTGTCACAGTGTCACAGCGTCACAGTGGAGGTCTTAGTGACTGTCCCAGTGTAGATGTATAAAGTTTGTAGATTTAAAGCACTTTGTACACAGATTTAAAATTAAAATAGTAAGATAAGACAATGTTAGTAAAATAAAATGGAGTAATGTCTATAGTAAAGGTGTGCGTATATAGCTTGTTTATTGAAGCCTTAGTGAGGTCCCAGCACAGGTCCCAGCGACCGATCCAGTGACTGTCCCAGTGTCCCAGTGTCACAGCGTCACAGTGTCACAGTGGAGGTCCCAGTGACTGTCCCAGTGTAGATGTATAGAGTTTGTAGATTTGAAACACTTTTGCACTCAGATTTAAAATAAGATAAAATAGTAAAACCAGACAAAGTTAGTAAAATAAAATAAAATATAATAAAATGGAGTAACGTCTATAGTAAAGGTGTGCGTATATAGCTAGTTTGATGAAGTTTTTAGTGAGGTCCCAGCACAAGTCCCAGCGACTGTCCCAGTGACTGTCCCAGTGACTGTCCCAGTGACTGTCCCAGTGACTGTCCCAGTGACTGTCCCAGTGTCACAGTATCACAGCGTCACAGTGTCACGGTGGAGGTCCCAGTGACTGTCCCAGTGTAGATGTATAGAGTTTGTAGATTTAAAACACTTTTGCACACAGATTTTTAAAATAAAATAGTAAAACAAGACAAAATTAGTAAAATATAATAGAGTAGCACAAAGTAGATTTTGAGTCAGTTATGCTGTACGATAATCCATCATTGGAGAAGGTGTGCATATATACGCCGGCTGCCGATGATGCTGATGGTGGAGTGGCGTCTTGTTCCAGGAGCAGTAATTGTCTGTCATGTAATTACCCCACGCGGGGGGTACTTACCACACTTAGTACTTTTCACAAAGGTACCTGTATTGCTGCGATTGATGTTGATGTTGCTCGTTCAGGTTTTCAGAGTCTATAGCCCCTGTTGCGCGTAGATAGGGGTCCAGAGCCAGTGCTCTGAACCAATCCAATTAGAGGGCACTGTGATCCAGGTACCTATTTGAAGGTATGTCACTGCTCATGAACGAGAACCGGCTGTTATTTCACTTCACTTTGTAAATTTAATTATGTTATTAACACACAGCCCTTAGGTAAACTACACTTGTGTTGTTGCTTGAGTGGAGGGACGCGAGTGACACCTGATATGAAATCAATGTCCCTCAGCGTCACTTGCTGCTTGCTTGTTTCTTCTTCTATTGTTGACCCGTTGTGTTGCACGATATGTTCCAATTGCTTAGTCACTTATACTTTTTCACTTTACGCACTATGGTGTGGCGCGGCCGCCCGCCGCGGCGGCCCGCACTCGACTGACGGAGATTGCTCAGTGAAGTCGTGAGGTCCCAGCACCAGTCCCAGTGACGGTCCCAGTGACAGTCCCAGCGTCACAGTGTCACAGTGTCACAGTGGAGGTCCCAGTGACTGTCACAGTGTCCCAGTGTCACAGCGTCCCAGTGTCCCAGTGTCACAGTGTCACAGCGTCACAGTGGAGGTCCCAGTGACTGTCCCAGTGACAGTCACAGCGTCACAGTGTCCCAGTGTCACAGTGTACCAGTGACGGTCCCATGATGTTGCAGACACTTGTTGCCGGTGCTTGGGAGCTTGTGGACGCGTGCGCTCTCCACGAGCTCCTGACGGTGACTGGTGGTTAGGTTAGGTTAGGTTAGGTTAGGTTAGGTTAGGTTAGGTTAGGTTAGGTTAGGTTAGGTTAGGTTAGGTTAGGTTAGGTTAGGTTAGGTTAGGTTAGGTTAGGTTAGGTTAGGTTAGGTTAGGTTAGGTTAGGTTAGGTTAGGTTAGGTTAGGTTAGGTTAGGTTAGGTTAGGTTAGGTTAGGTTAGGTTAGGTTAGGTTAGGTTAGGTTAGGTTAGGTTAGGTTAGGTTAGGTTAGGTTAGGTTAGGTTAGGTTAGGTTAGGTTAGGTTAGGTTAGGTTAGGTTAGGTTAGGTTAGGTTAGGTTAGGTTAGGTTAGGTTAGGTTAGGTTAGGTTAGGTTAGGTTAGGTTAGGTTAGGTTAGGTTAGGTTAGGTTAGGTTAGGTTAGGTTAGGTTAGGTTAGGTTAGGTTAGGTTAGGTTAGGTTAGGTTAGGTTAGGTTAGGTTAGGTTAGGTTAGGTTAGGTTAGGTTAGGTTAGGTTAGGTTAGGTTAGGTTAGGTTAGGTTAGGTTAGGTTAGGTTAGGTTAGGTTAGGTTAGGTTAGGTTAGGTTAGGTTAGGTTAGGTTAGGTTAGGTTAGGTTAGGTTAGGTTAGGTTAGGTTAGGTTAGGTTAGGTTAGGTTAGGTTAGGTTAGGTTAGGTTAGGTTAGGTTAGGTTAGGTTAGGTTAGGTTAGGTTAGGTTAGGTTAGGTTAGGTTAGGTTAGGTTAGGTTAGGTTAGGTTAGGTTAGGTTAGGTTAGGTTAGGTTAGGTTAGGTTAGGTTAGGTTAGGTTAGGTTAGGTTAGGTTAGGTTAGGTTAGGTTAGGTTAGGTTAGGTTAGGTTAGGTTAGGTTAGGTTAGGTTAGGTTAGGTTAGGTTAGGTTAGGTTAGGTTAGGTTAGGTTAGGTTAGGTTAGGTTAGGTTAGGTTAGGTTAGGTTAGGTTAGGTTAGGTTAGGTTAGGTTAGGTTAGGTTAGGTTAGGTTAGGTTAGGTTAGGTTAGGTTAGGTTAGGTTAGGTTAGGTTAGGTTAGGTTAGGTTAGGTTAGGTTAGGTTAGGTTAGGTTAGGTTAGGTTAGGTTAGGTTAGGTTAGGTTAGGTTAGGTTAGGTTAGGTTAGGTTAGGTTAGGTTAGGTTAGGTTAGGTTAGGTTAGGTTAGGTTAGGTTAGGTTAGGTTAGGTTAGGTTAGGTTAGGTTAGGTTAGGTTAGGTTAGGTTAGGTTAGGTTAGGTTAGGTTAGGTTAGGTTAGGTTAGGTTAGGTTAGGTTAGGTTAGGTTAGGTTAGGTTAGGTTAGGTTAGGTTAGGTTAGGTTAGGTTAGGTTAGGTTAGGTTAGGTTAGGTTAGGTTAGGTTAGGTTAGGTTAGGTTAGGTTAGGTTAGGTTAGGTTAGGTTAGGTTAGGTTAGGTTAGGTTAGGTTAGGTTAGGTTAGGTTAGGTTAGGTTAGGTTAGGTTAGGTTAGGTTAGGTTAGGTTAGGTTAGGTTAGGTTAGGTTAGGTTAGGTTAGGTTAGGTTAGGTTAGGTTAGGTTAGGTTAGGTTAGGTTAGGTTAGGTTAGGTTAGGTTAGGTTAGGTTAGGTTAGGTTAGGTTAGGTTAGGTTAGGTTAGGTTAGGTTAGGTTAGGTTAGGTTAGGTTAGGTTAGGTTAGGTTAGGTTAGGTTAGGTTAGGTTAGGTTAGGTTAGGTTAGGTTAGGTTAGGTTAGGTTAGGTTAGGTTAGGTTAGGTTAGGTTAGGTTAGGTTAGGTTAGGTTAGGTTAGGTTAGGTTAGGTTAGGTTAGGTTAGGTTAGGTTAGGTTAGGTTAGGTTAGGTTAGGTTAGGTTAGGTTAGGTTAGGTTAGGTTAGGTTAGGTTAGGTTAGGTTAGGTTAGGTTAGGTTAGGTTAGGTTAGGTTAGGTTAGGTTAGGTTAGGTTAGGTTAGGTTAGGTTAGGTTAGGTTAGGTTAGGTTAGGTTAGGTTAGGTTAGGTTAGGTTAGGTTAGGTTAGGTTAGGTTAGGTTAGGTTAGGTTAGGTTAGGTTAGGTTAGGTTAGGTTAGGTTAGGTTAGGTTAGGTTAGGTTAGGTTAGGTTAGGTTAGGTTAGGTTAGGTTAGGTTAGGTTAGGTTAGGTTAGGTTAGGTTAGGTTAGGTTAGGTTAGGTTAGGTTAGGTTAGGTTAGGTTAGGTTAGGTTAGGTTAGGTTAGGTTAGGTTAGGTTAGGTTAGGTTAGGTTAGGTTAGGTTAGGTTAGGTTAGGTTAGGTTAGGTTAGGTTAGGTTAGGTTAGGTTAGGTTAGGTTAGGTTAGGTTAGGTTAGGTTAGGTTAGGTTAGGTTAGGTTAGGTTAGGTTAGGTTAGGTTAGGTTAGGTTAGGTTAGGTTAGGTTAGGTTAGGTTAGGTTAGGTTAGGTTAGGTTAGGTTAGGTTAGGTTAGGTTAGGTTAGGTTAGGTTAGGTTAGGTTAGGTTAGGTTAGGTTAGGTTAGGTTAGGTTAGGTTAGGTTAGGTTAGGTTAGGTTAGGTTAGGTTAGGTTAGGTTAGGTTAGGTTAGGTTAGGTTAGGTTAGGTTAGGTTAGGTTAGGTTAGGTTAGGTTAGGTTAGGTTAGGTTAGGTTAGGTTAGGTTAGGTTAGGTTAGGTTAGGTTAGGTTAGGTTAGGTTAGGTTAGGTTAGGTTAGGTTAGGTTAGGTTAGGTTAGGTTAGGTTAGGTTAGGTTAGGTTAGGTTAGGTTAGGTTAGGTTAGGTTAGGTTAGGTTAGGTTAGGTTAGGTTAGGTTAGGTTAGGTTAGGTTAGGTTAGGTTAGGTTAGGTTAGGTTAGGTTAGGTTAGGTTAGGTTAGGTTAGGTTAGGTTAGGTTAGGTTAGGTTAGGTTAGGTTAGGTTAGGTTAGGTTAGGTTAGGTTAGGTTAGGTTAGGTTAGGTTAGGTTAGGTTAGGTTAGGTTAGGTTAGGTTAGGTTAGGTTAGGTTAGGTTAGGTTAGGTTAGGTTAGGTTAGGTTAGGTTAGGTTAGGTTAGGTTAGGTTAGGTTAGGTTAGGTTAGGTTAGGTTAGGTTAGGTTAGGTTAGGTTAGGTTAGGTTAGGTTAGGTTAGGTTAGGTTAGGTTAGGTTAGGTTAGGTTAGGTTAGGTTAGGTTAGGTTAGGTTAGGTTAGGTTAGGTTAGGTTAGGTTAGGTTAGGTTAGGTTAGGTTAGGTTAGGTTAGGTTAGGTTAGGTTAGGTTAGGTTAGGTTAGGTTAGGTTAGGTTAGGTTAGGTTAGGTTAGGTTAGGTTAGGTTAGGTTAGGTTAGGTTAGGTTAGGTTAGGTTAGGTTAGGTTAGGTTAGGTTAGGTTAGGTTAGGTTAGGTTAGGTTAGGTTAGGTTAGGTTAGGTTAGGTTAGGTTAGGTTAGGTTAGGTTAGGTTAGGTTAGGTTAGGTTAGGTTAGGTTAGGTTAGGTTAGGTTAGGTTAGGTTAGGTTAGGTTAGGTTAGGTTAGGTTAGGTTAGGTTAGGTTAGGTTAGGTTAGGTTAGGTTAGGTTAGGTTAGGTTAGGTTAGGTTAGGTTAGGTTAGGTTAGGTTAGGTTAGGTTAGGTTAGGTTAGGTTAGGTTAGGTTAGGTTAGGTTAGGTTAGGTTAGGTTAGGTTAGGTTAGGTTAGGTTAGGTTAGGTTAGGTTAGGTTAGGTTAGGTTAGGTTAGGTTAGGTTAGGTTAGGTTAGGTTAGGTTAGGTTAGGTTAGGTTAGGTTAGGTTAGGTTAGGTTAGGTTAGGTTAGGTTAGGTTAGGTTAGGTTAGGTTAGGTTAGGTTAGGTTAGGTTAGGTTAGGTTAGGTTAGGTTAGGTTAGGTTAGGTTAGGTTAGGTTAGGTTAGGTTAGGTTAGGTTAGGTTAGGTTAGGTTAGGTTAGGTTAGGTTAGGTTAGGTTAGGTTAGGTTAGGTTAGGTTAGGTTAGGTTAGGTTAGGTTAGGTTAGGTTAGGTTAGGTTAGGTTAGGTTAGGTTAGGTTAGGTTAGGTTAGGTTAGGTTAGGTTAGGTTAGGTTAGGTTAGGTTAGGTTAGGTTAGGTTAGGTTAGGTTAGGTTAGGTTAGGTTAGGTTAGGTTAGGTTAGGTTAGGTTAGGTTAGGTTAGGTTAGGTTAGGTTAGGTTAGGTTAGGTTAGGTTAGGTTAGGTTAGGTTAGGTTAGGTTAGGTTAGGTTAGGTTAGGTTAGGTTAGGTTAGGTTAGGTTAGGTTAGGTTAGGTTAGGTTAGGTTAGGTTAGGTTAGGTTAGGTTAGGTT
>OX387381.1:43401513-43411513 GCA_947563715.1 Lycia hirtaria
TCACTCTTCATGTGCAGTCCCGCACAATGGCTACATCTGGTTTCCGTTTCTTTACAAAACCGTTTGCTATGTCCATAGCCGAGGCAGAGCGAGCATTGCACGAGTGGCGATTGGTCTGCCACCCGTACTCGCTGCAGGTCTAAGTGCACTGCCCCGGCCTGGATGAAACGTTGCCATGCTTGTGGCGAGACCCTTGCTACAAGACTGCATGTGTGCGGATTCCTAGCTTTTTTCGTGTATAGCACCTCTATTAATCGTTCCGTGCCTTCGAGTCCTTGCATCAGTGACTTATTTTGCTTATTCAGCGCATCCTCTATGTCGTGATAGGAGTTTCGGGACAGAGTGTCTTGCAGGACGTCTTTCAAAACTATAAGGGGGTACTTGTTGTAAATTTCCTCGACCTCAAGTTTCTCCGCCCTTTCTAGCTTCTCCAGTACTCTATCTTTTCCTTTTTCGGTTCTGCAACTTACTATGACTTTTCGATTCTTAGCCTTTCTGATCCGATCCACCTGTATGTTCCCCTCTGTGGCATTTACCTCTTTTCGGATTTCCTCCAAGATCTCATCCCCAGTGTCTGTGCTATTCTTGGAGGTTACCATGAGTGAGTGGTAAACGACGTGGTCCGGTGGTTTTGTGTGGATCGGTGTTGCTGCAATATGTGCATAACTCTTTTGCTCCACCTGAGTCTGGAGGGCTGTCACTTCATGTCCGGTAATCTCGACTATTTGTCTTATTTGAGCCACTTCTTCCAGAATTTGTTCAGTATTATTTCCACTCTCTTCTCCTGTCCTTTCCGTATTTGTTTGGTTTTCAATTGCTTCCCTCAGTTTTCTCACTTCTTCTGTGTTTATCTGCAATTGATTTGCCTGATATTCCAACATTTCTTCTATTTTCTTAGTACTGGTTGGATGTTCAGTCTGTTTTTCCGTTTTCCTCTCCCGATCTTGGGTTTGTCTGGGATGTTCATTCCCGTCCGTCGGAACTACTTCCATTATCATTAAGAGGAGTTCATCCAAAGCCTCAGTCACAGTTGTTTTAACATCTCTTCGGAGATTGCCACTATATGACAAGAACAGTTTAGCATTTGCCACAATGTCTTTTGCTTCCTGAATTCTACGTGCGGCCCTGTTTTGACACCGTCCTGCGGTGTCTCGTTTTGTGTCATCTCCTTCGGTGGATTTATCCAATCCTGTCGGTTCGTTTGGACCCATGTCGGTTTTCGCGGGTGATCTATATAGGGACATGGTAGGTCGTCCTGTTTTAATAAGTATGTATATATATATCTAATAAAATTTAGACGTGTATATGGCGTCTATAGTTATACAATTATAAAGTAAGGTGTGTGACAAAATCCAATAGGAAATTTGATGTCAGAAATTTGATGTCAGTTTTCTTTTTACAATTTTGCTCTATAGATAGAGCTTGTCGCTACACGTAATTTTTAATTTCGATGCGTACGCCACCAAATGCGTCGCTTTCCGATGTCAGTTACCGAAAATTTTTTTGTGAAATCTAAAATTTAAATTTTTAATTTTTAAATTTATAAATTCAAGGGCCTATCTTGTAGTCGTGGTCCCGCCGAGGTTCTCAGTCCAAACCCGGACCCTGTACGACTTTTAGTTCCCGAGATATCCTCGATCGAAAATTTTCAAAATGGCGGCGGAACTGTCAAAATCGATTTTCGATCGTGAATATCTCAAGTTCTACCAGTCGTAGAGAGATGGCGTTTAGGCCTCCTAGCCCGGCGCAACCCCCCCTACACGACTCTGGCGTTATTTCACAAAAAATTTTTGATGTCTCCGATTTCCAATTTCAGGGTCCCAATGTGTAGCTGAGGTCCAGCCAAGGTCACCAGTCCAAACGCGGACCTCGTACGACCTCCCGTTCCCGAGCTATACTCGATCGAAAATTTTCAAAATGGCGGCGGAGCTGTCAAACTCGACTTTCGATCGAGTATAACTCGGGTCCCACTGGTCGCAGAGCGGTGGCGTTTGGACTTCCCTGACCAAGCGTGACCCCTTCCACCCGGTAAGACCGTAAAATTCGCCCAAAAACTTTTCGGCCCCGATCTTCAAAATTTTTACAATTTACTGCAGAGGGCTGCTTATAGAGTCCCCCTGTCAAACTCCCAATCTCCCAGCCCACTCGGTACCCGAGATACAACCAGTCAAAGTTTTGTGACGTGACGTCACAAATGTCAAAAACTTCGCGTTACCTCGAATATCTCGGGCTCCAGGGGTCGTAGGAGAGCGGGAATTCGACTGAAGTACTCAGCTCAACTCAGGCTACACGTATATGTGGGTTTTGGCCCAAAAATTTTCGTGACGTCAAAAACGATCAAGACCAGTTTGGGGCCACTTTCTATTGTCTCCCAACACTCCCCAAACAAGTCCGGTCTTTCTACTACAAGTGGTTCCGGAGATATCCGGGGTCAAACTTTGCACATGTAAAAACAAAATGGACGACGGAGGCCAAATTTCGCGCAAGTTTGGCCCCGGAAGGGTTAGGGACCCACAATTTGGGTTACTAAGTGTCCAAGGGGTACTCTAGGTACTATGGTACCCTTAAAATATTTTTATATCTATTAATTTTGAATATATGGCCAAAATTCAATTAAAAATGTATAAATCCGGAACCAAAAGAGCAAAAATTTCGGAAAAAATTTAACAAATACCTATAAATAGAGGTCCACAAGTGTACACACAAATTATTATTTTTCAATTAAAAACAAAGAAATTAAAAATAAAAAACACAAATTTTTACAAAATTAATTATAATTCGAGAACCCAGGCCGAAAAAAATTTAAAAATAAGAAATTTTGATTAACGAATTTAGCGCGCAACAGATAGCAAAGGAAAAAATAGAGGGTCTGCCTGAAGTTCTCGAGTTATTTAAGGTTGAATTTACAATATTTAACAATTTTTTAATTAGAATCTACTTAACTTAAAAATCCGGACTTTGCGCCAAAGGTGTAGTCTTGTGGTCCTCTTCGTGGCTTCTGAAAATAGTGGTCCTAGGAAGTCGCCTTCTTGGTGCACGTGGCCACGTGCTTTTTGTTTTTCTGGATTTTTCTCCGGGAAAGCCTTCCGGAAAAATTCCGGAAAAATTTCCAGAATATGGTGCTCCAGGTTCCGCTTCCACTCGCAGTATAAAAAATTGGGGTCGTAGATCTTATTTCCACAGCGTTTGAGTTCAAAGATTTGAACTGGTGTTAATGATAACCTCAAAAGTGGTTATCTGCTTCTCCTACTTCGACACTGCAATCCTCGGATTAGCACAAAACGGTATCGAGTAGGGCAACACTTAACACGTATATTAACACTTTTTTCACAAAGATACGATCACTTTAACCCTTTTTTCCGAATTTTTTAGTGCAGAGCAACGTGGAAACGATGTCGTTCTGGCGAGTGTTGGCTCGGAACTGGTTAGGTTAGGTTAGGTTAGGTTAGGTTAGGTTAGGTTAGGTTAGGTTAGGTTAGGTTAGGTTAGGTTAGGTTAGGTTAGGTTAGGTTAGGTTAGGTTAGGTTAGGTTAGGTTAGGTTAGGTTAGGTTAGGTTAGGTTAGGTTAGGTTAGGTTAGGTTAGGTTAGGTTAGGTTAGGTTAGGTTAGGTTAGGTTAGGTTAGGTTAGGTTAGGTTAGGTTAGGTTAGGTTAGGTTAGGTTAGGTTAGGTTAGGTTAGGTTAGGTTAGGTTAGGTTAGGTTAGGTTAGGTTAGGTTAGGTTAGGTTAGGTTAGGTTAGGTTAGGTTAGGTTAGGTTAGGTTAGGTTAGGTTAGGTTAGGTTAGGTTAGGTTAGGTTAGGTTAGGTTAGGTTAGGTTAGGTTAGGTTAGGTTAGGTTAGGTTAGGTTAGGTTAGGTTAGGTTAGGTTAGGTTAGGTTAGGTTAGGTTAGGTTAGGTTAGGTTAGGTTAGGTTAGGTTAGGTTAGGTTAGGTTAGGTTAGGTTAGGTTAGGTTAGGTTAGGTTAGGTTAGGTTAGGTTAGGTTAGGTTAGGTTAGGTTAGGTTAGGTTAGGTTAGGTTAGGTTAGGTTAGGTTAGGTTAGGTTAGGTTAGGTTAGGTTAGGTTAGGTTAGGTTAGGTTAGGTTAGGTTAGGTTAGGTTAGGTTAGGTTAGGTTAGGTTAGGTTAGGTTAGGTTAGGTTAGGTTAGGTTAGGTTAGGTTAGGTTAGGTTAGGTTAGGTTAGGTTAGGTTAGGTTAGGTTAGGTTAGGTTAGGTTAGGTTAGGTTAGGTTAGGTTAGGTTAGGTTAGGTTAGGTTAGGTTAGGTTAGGTTAGGTTAGGTTAGGTTAGGTTAGGTTAGGTTAGGTTAGGTTAGGTTAGGTTAGGTTAGGTTAGGTTAGGTTAGGTTAGGTTAGGTTAGGTTAGGTTAGGTTAGGTTAGGTTAGGTTAGGTTAGGTTAGGTTAGGTTAGGTTAGGTTAGGTTAGGTTAGGTTAGGTTAGGTTAGGTTAGGTTAGGTTAGGTTAGGTTAGGTTAGGTTAGGTTAGGTTAGGTTAGGTTAGGTTAGGTTAGGTTAGGTTAGGTTAGGTTAGGTTAGGTTAGGTTAGGTTAGGTTAGGTTAGGTTAGGTTAGGTTAGGTTAGGTTAGGTTAGGTTAGGTTAGGTTAGGTTAGGTTAGGTTAGGTTAGGTTAGGTTAGGTTAGGTTAGGTTAGGTTAGGTTAGGTTAGGTTAGGTTAGGTTAGGTTAGGTTAGGTTAGGTTAGGTTAGGTTAGGTTAGGTTAGGTTAGGTTAGGTTAGGTTAGGTTAGGTTAGGTTAGGTTAGGTTAGGTTAGGTTAGGTTAGGTTAGGTTAGGTTAGGTTAGGTTAGGTTAGGTTAGGTTAGGTTAGGTTAGGTTAGGTTAGGTTAGGTTAGGTTAGGTTAGGTTAGGTTAGGTTAGGTTAGGTTAGGTTAGGTTAGGTTAGGTTAGGTTAGGTTAGGTTAGGTTAGGTTAGGTTAGGTTAGGTTAGGTTAGGTTAGGTTAGGTTAGGTTAGGTTAGGTTAGGTTAGGTTAGGTTAGGTTAGGTTAGGTTAGGTTAGGTTAGGTTAGGTTAGGTTAGGTTAGGTTAGGTTAGGTTAGGTTAGGTTAGGTTAGGTTAGGTTAGGTTAGGTTAGGTTAGGTTAGGTTAGGTTAGGTTAGGTTAGGTTAGGTTAGGTTAGGTTAGGTTAGGTTAGGTTAGGTTAGGTTAGGTTAGGTTAGGTTAGGTTAGGTTAGGTTAGGTTAGGTTAGGTTAGGTTAGGTTAGGTTAGGTTAGGTTAGGTTAGGTTAGGTTAGGTTAGGTTAGGTTAGGTTAGGTTAGGTTAGGTTAGGTTAGGTTAGGTTAGGTTAGGTTAGGTTAGGTTAGGTTAGGTTAGGTTAGGTTAGGTTAGGTTAGGTTAGGTTAGGTTAGGTTAGGTTAGGTTAGGTTAGGTTAGGTTAGGTTAGGTTAGGTTAGGTTAGGTTAGGTTAGGTTAGGTTAGGTTAGGTTAGGTTAGGTTAGGTTAGGTTAGGTTAGGTTAGGTTAGGTTAGGTTAGGTTAGGTTAGGTTAGGTTAGGTTAGGTTAGGTTAGGTTAGGTTAGGTTAGGTTAGGTTAGGTTAGGTTAGGTTAGGTTAGGTTAGGTTAGGTTAGGTTAGGTTAGGTTAGGTTAGGTTAGGTTAGGTTAGGTTAGGTTAGGTTAGGTTAGGTTAGGTTAGGTTAGGTTAGGTTAGGTTAGGTTAGGTTAGGTTAGGTTAGGTTAGGTTAGGTTAGGTTAGGTTAGGTTAGGTTAGGTTAGGTTAGGTTAGGTTAGGTTAGGTTAGGTTAGGTTAGGTTAGGTTAGGTTAGGTTAGGTTAGGTTAGGTTAGGTTAGGTTAGGTTAGGTTAGGTTAGGTTAGGTTAGGTTAGGTTAGGTTAGGTTAGGTTAGGTTAGGTTAGGTTAGGTTAGGTTAGGTTAGGTTAGGTTAGGTTAGGTTAGGTTAGGTTAGGTTAGGTTAGGTTAGGTTAGGTTAGGTTAGGTTAGGTTAGGTTAGGTTAGGTTAGGTTAGGTTAGGTTAGGTTAGGTTAGGTTAGGTTAGGTTAGGTTAGGTTAGGTTAGGTTAGGTTAGGTTAGGTTAGGTTAGGTTAGGTTAGGTTAGGTTAGGTTAGGTTAGGTTAGGTTAGGTTAGGTTAGGTTAGGTTAGGTTAGGTTAGGTTAGGTTAGGTTAGGTTAGGTTAGGTTAGGTTAGGTTAGGTTAGGTTAGGTTAGGTTAGGTTAGGTTAGGTTAGGTTAGGTTAGGTTAGGTTAGGTTAGGTTAGGTTAGGTTAGGTTAGGTTAGGTTAGGTTAGGTTAGGTTAGGTTAGGTTAGGTTAGGTTAGGTTAGGTTAGGTTAGGTTAGGTTAGGTTAGGTTAGGTTAGGTTAGGTTAGGTTAGGTTAGGTTAGGTTAGGTTAGGTTAGGTTAGGTTAGGTTAGGTTAGGTTAGGTTAGGTTAGGTTAGGTTAGGTTAGGTTAGGTTAGGTTAGGTTAGGTTAGGTTAGGTTAGGTTAGGTTAGGTTAGGTTAGGTTAGGTTAGGTTAGGTTAGGTTAGGTTAGGTTAGGTTAGGTTAGGTTAGGTTAGGTTAGGTTAGGTTAGGTTAGGTTAGGTTAGGTTAGGTTAGGTTAGGTTAGGTTAGGTTAGGTTAGGTTAGGTTAGGTTAGGTTAGGTTAGGTTAGGTTAGGTTAGGTTAGGTTAGGTTAGGTTAGGTTAGGTTAGGTTAGGTTAGGTTAGGTTAGGTTAGGTTAGGTTAGGTTAGGTTAGGTTAGGTTAGGTTAGGTTAGGTTAGGTTAGGTTAGGTTAGGTTAGGTTAGGTTAGGTTAGGTTAGGTTAGGTTAGGTTAGGTTAGGTTAGGTTAGGTTAGGTTAGGTTAGGTTAGGTTAGGTTAGGTTAGGTTAGGTTAGGTTAGGTTAGGTTAGGTTAGGTTAGGTTAGGTTAGGTTAGGTTAGGTTAGGTTAGGTTAGGTTAGGTTAGGTTAGGTTAGGTTAGGTTAGGTTAGGTTAGGTTAGGTTAGGTTAGGTTAGGTTAGGTTAGGTTAGGTTAGGTTAGGTTAGGTTAGGTTAGGTTAGGTTAGGTTAGGTTAGGTTAGGTTAGGTTAGGTTAGGTTAGGTTAGGTTAGGTTAGGTTAGGTTAGGTTAGGTTAGGTTAGGTTAGGTTAGGTTAGGTTAGGTTAGGTTAGGTTAGGTTAGGTTAGGTTAGGTTAGGTTAGGTTAGGTTAGGTTAGGTTAGGTTAGGTTAGGTTAGGTTAGGTTAGGTTAGGTTAGGTTAGGTTAGGTTAGGTTAGGTTAGGTTAGGTTAGGTTAGGTTAGGTTAGGTTAGGTTAGGTTAGGTTAGGTTAGGTTAGGTTAGGTTAGGTTAGGTTAGGTTAGGTTAGGTTAGGTTAGGTTAGGTTAGGTTAGGTTAGGTTAGGTTAGGTTAGGTTAGGTTAGGTTAGGTTAGGTTAGGTTAGGTTAGGTTAGGTTAGGTTAGGTTAGGTTAGGTTAGGTTAGGTTAGGTTAGGTTAGGTTAGGTTAGGTTAGGTTAGGTTAGGTTAGGTTAGGTTAGGTTAGGTTAGGTTAGGTTAGGTTAGGTTAGGTTAGGTTAGGTTAGGTTAGGTTAGGTTAGGTTAGGTTAGGTTAGGTTAGGTTAGGTTAGGTTAGGTTAGGTTAGGTTAGGTTAGGTTAGGTTAGGTTAGGTTAGGTTAGGTTAGGTTAGGTTAGGTTAGGTTAGGTTAGGTTAGGTTAGGTTAGGTTAGGTTAGGTTAGGTTAGGTTAGGTTAGGTTAGGTTAGGTTAGGTTAGGTTAGGTTAGGTTAGGTTAGGTTAGGTTAGGTTAGGTTAGGTTAGGTTAGGTTAGGTTAGGTTAGGTTAGGTTAGGTTAGGTTAGGTTAGGTTAGGTTAGGTTAGGTTAGGTTAGGTTAGGTTAGGTTAGGTTAGGTTAGGTTAGGTTAGGTTAGGTTAGGTTAGGTTAGGTTAGGTTAGGTTAGGTTAGGTTAGGTTAGGTTAGGTTAGGTTAGGTTAGGTTAGGTTAGGTTAGGTTAGGTTAGGTTAGGTTAGGTTAGGTTAGGTTAGGTTAGGTTAGGTTAGGTTAGGTTAGGTTAGGTTAGGTTAGGTTAGGTTAGGTTAGGTTAGGTTAGGTTAGGTTAGGTTAGGTTAGGTTAGGTTAGGTTAGGTTAGGTTAGGTTAGGTTAGGTTAGGTTAGGTTAGGTTAGGTTAGGTTAGGTTAGGTTAGGTTAGGTTAGGTTAGGTTAGGTTAGGTTAGGTTAGGTTAGGTTAGGTTAGGTTAGGTTAGGTTAGGTTAGGTTAGGTTAGGTTAGGTTAGGTTAGGTTAGGTTAGGTTAGGTTAGGTTAGGTTAGGTTAGGTTAGGTTAGGTTAGGTTAGGTTAGGTTAGGTTAGGTTAGGTTAGGTTAGGTTAGGTTAGGTTAGGTTAGGTTAGGTTAGGTTAGGTTAGGTTAGGTTAGGTTAGGTTAGGTTAGGTTAGGTTAGGTTAGGTTAGGTTAGGTTAGGTTAGGTTAGGTTAGGTTAGGTTAGGTTAGGTTAGGTTAGGTTAGGTTAGGTTAGGTTAGGTTAGGTTAGGTTAGGTTAGGTTAGGTTAGGTTAGGTTAGGTTAGGTTAGGTTAGGTTAGGTTAGGTTAGGTTAGGTTAGGTTAGGTTAGGTTAGGTTAGGTTAGGTTAGGTTAGGTTAGGTTAGGTTAGGTTAGGTTAGGTTAGGTTAGGTTAGGTTAGGTTAGGTTAGGTTAGGTTAGGTTAGGTTAGGTTAGGTTAGGTTAGGTTAGGTTAGGTTAGGTTAGGTTAGGTTAGGTTAGGTTAGGTTAGGTTAGGTTAGGTTAGGTTAGGTTAGGTTAGGTTAGGTTAGGTTAGGTTAGGTTAGGTTAGGTTAGGTTAGGTTAGGTTAGGTTAGGTTAGGTTAGGTTAGGTTAGGTTAGGTTAGGTTAGGTTAGGTTAGGTTAGGTTAGGTTAGGTTAGGTTAGGTTAGGTTAGGTTAGGTTAGGTTAGGTTAGGTTAGGTTAGGTTAGGTTAGGTTAGGTTAGGTTAGGTTAGGTTAGGTTAGGTTAGGTTAGGTTAGGTTAGGTTAGGTTAGGTTAGGTTAGGTTAGGTTAGGTTAGGTTAGGTTAGGTTAGGTTAGGTTAGGTTAGGTTAGGTTAGGTTAGGTTAGGTTAGGTTAGGTTAGGTTAGGTTAGGTTAGGTTAGGTTAGGTTAGGTTAGGTTAGGTTAGGTTAGGTTAGGTTAGGTTAGGTTAGGTTAGGTTAGGTTAGGTTAGGTTAGGTTAGGTTAGGTTAGGTTAGGTTAGGTTAGGTTAGGTTAGGTTAGGTTAGGTTAGGTTAGGTTAGGTTAGGTTAGGTTAGGTTAGGTTAGGTTAGGTTAGGTTAGGTTAGGTTAGGTTAGGTTAGGTTAGGTTAGGTTAGGTTAGGTTAGGTTAGGTTAGGTTAGGTTAGGTTAGGTTAGGTTAGGTTAGGTTAGGTTAGGTTAGGTTAGGTTAGGTTAGGTTAGGTTAGGTTAGGTTAGGTTAGGTTAGGTTAGGTTAGGTTAGGTTAGGTTAGGTTAGGTTAGGTTAGGTTAGGTTAGGTTAGGTTAGGTTAGGTTAGGTTAGGTTAGGTTAGGTTAGGTTAGGTTAGGTTAGGTTAGGTTAGGTTAGGTTAGGTTAGGTTAGGTTAGGTTAGGTTAGGTTAGGTTAGGTTAGGTTAGGTTAGGTTAGGTTAGGTTAGGTTAGGTTAGGTTAGGTTAGGTTAGGTTAGGTTAGGTTAGGTTAGGTTAGGTTAGGTTAGGTTAGGTTAGGTTAGGTTAGGTTAGGTTAGGTTAGGTTAGGTTAGGTTAGGTTAGGTTAGGTTAGGTTAGGTTAGGTTAGGTTAGGTTAGGTTAGGTTAGGTTAGGTTAGGTTAGGTTAGGTTAGGTTAGGTTAGGTTAGGTTAGGTTAGGTTAGGTTAGGTTAGGTTAGGTTAGGTTAGGTTAGGTTAGGTTAGGTTAGGTTAGGTTAGGTTAGGTTAGGTTAGGTTAGGTTAGGTTAGGTTAGGTTAGGTTAGGTTAGGTTAGGTTAGGTTAGGTTAGGTTAGGTTAGGTTAGGTTAGGTTAGGTTAGGTTAGG